>JBAIZL010000006.1:136938230-136948230 GCA_036971475.1 Prosapia bicincta
CGCTGCTTCCCAACTTGGCGTTTCTCAACCTCTCTTATGTAAAATATTGAACAACAAAGAAGAAATCTTGTCATTATCAAAGTGTAATGCAAATGTTGACAACAAAAGACATTGTTCTGGGAAGGATCTGCAAGTGGAATTAGCTTTGAAATTGTGGTTTAAAAATGTTCGCGAAAAAGATGCTCGAGTTGACGGCTCACTAATGCGTCTAAAAGCTGAGGATCTTCCAAAAAAATAGGAAAACAGGATTTTAGAGCCACAGATGGATGGTTCAATCGATAGAAGAAAAGGGAAAACATTGTTTACAAGAAAACGTGTAGTGAAAAAAGAAGTTACAATACGAATGGCCAAAGATTTTGGCCGAGTATTCTCCTAGCTGCATATACAATGCAGATGAAACAGGACTTTATTATCTTGCTTTACCCGAACATACTTACTTATTTAAAAATGAAATTGCTAACGGCAAACTCCAATGCTTGGATGACATCAAAAATTTTTAATGAATGGCTGACTAAATGGGATACCAGCCTCAAACGTAACATTATCCTACTACTAGACAACTGCACTGCACATAATGACATAAGCACTACGCTAAAACACATCAAAGTGATTTACTTTCCGGCCAATACTACATCAATTATTCAGCCATGTGACCCAGGCATATTTAAAAATCTCAAAAGTTTTTATCGACAAGAGATGCGTGCTAGAATTATAGAAAATATGGATGAATATCAAACCCTTACCTCAAATGAATTGGCTAAAAAAACTTATTTACTCGATGCTATTCATCTGATAGCAAAATCTTGGAATGAAGTTTCTGAAAAAACTGTGGAAAATTGCTTTAGAAAAGGTGTTTTTTTTGTTGAAGAAAATCAAGAGCAAGCTACATCTGAGGAAGACTCTGAAGAGAACTTGAAGCCTTTCGATTTGTCCTTAAAAGAATATACTGAGTGGAGTGAAGTCGACGATAGTATAGAAACAGCAGCGGAAATGACTGAAGACGATATTTGTGAGGTAGTTGCTTCAACATCAAAAGTTACTGAAGAAGAAGAAGGCACCGATGATGATGAAAATGATAAATGTGTACTGCAAAGATCTAAGCAGGAAGTTCACCAAGATCTTGAGATTCTAAGGCAGTTTGTTCAACAAAAAGCAGAAAATTTCAACAAACATTATGAATATGAACAATTTATAAACAATATTTTACGAGAAGATTACAGATAGTCACATATAGAGGAATTCATCGAGAAAAAGTCAATTTAAATTTGAAGTGTAAATAAGATTGAAGTGTTTTATAATGAAGTTTTATGTGTTAAATTGTTCTGATCAAGTGTTTTACGTAGTTCTATATACTGTATTTTTTTCAATTATGCTAGATTCAGTGTTTAAAAAAAATCTACAGTGGAATAAAATAAACTGACAAGAAATATGCCCACTAATTTTAACAAGTAGAAAACTAAATTACAGAAATTCTACTACTGAACATAAAACTGTCCGGAATAGCATCAAAATTAGGTAAGTACAGTTTAATTATAGTGTTACAGAATTAGAATTACTTGATGTAATGATAGGCTTACATATCTTTCAGAACAAACAGTTGTGGCAATAATACAGTGAGTTCAATGCAGTACGGCTGTAGACTACATCGTGATTAAGCGTTCGGTTATTGTTATCAAATATGCTTCTGAGAAATATGATCACAATAAGCGGCGTCGACTATATATATATAGTTATTTTTATATATACACTCTCTCTCTCTCTCTCTCTCTCTATATATATATATATATATATATATATATATATATATATATATATATATATATATATATATATATATATATATATAGAGAGAGAGAGAGAGAGAGAGAGAGAGAGAGAGGTATTTTTATATATACACTATATATATATATATATATATATATATATATATATATATATATATATATATATATATATATATAGTGTTATTTATATATATACACTATATATATATATATATATATATATATATACATATATATATATATATATATATATATATATATATATATATATACATATATATATATATATATATATATATATATATATATATACATATATATATATATATATATATATGTTAAATTATTTTTTATATAATAATAAAATTTATAAACAAAAAGATGGATTAACAATGGGCTCTCCAATGTCCAGCATATTATCAGAAATATTTTTACAAAATATAGACATTGAAATAGATAAGATTAATAAAACATACGATCAAAAATGACACTGGTTTAGATATGTAGACGATGGATTATACATATCAAATAATAATGGTTTAAATATTGACGAAATATTAAAATGTATAAATAATATACACGAAAATATAAAATTTACTCATGAAAAAAATAAACTCAATAATTTAGATATTACAATTACTAGAAATAATGACAAACTTGAATATAATATTAACAGAAAACCAACGCAGACAAATCAAATAATACCTAATTATTCAAATCATCCATATAACCAAAAAATGGCAGCACTGTATAACCTATTATATAGAATGCACAAAATACCAATTAATTTGAATGATCAAATGAAAGAGAAAAATATACGAAATTGGTTTTGAAAATGGATATAAAAGGAAAACTATAGATAAATTAAATAATAACATAATAAGGAAACAGAAAATCGACCATAACTTTGTACATAATAAGAGAGAAAAAATTCTAACAACTTTTACATTCACTGGTAATGAAATAAACAAAATTACAAGATTATTTAAAGAAACAAATTTACAAATTACATATAAAACTGATAATAAAATTAAAAATTTAATAAACAACAACAATAATCAAAATAATAAGCACAAAAGAAATGGTGTATATAATATAAAATGTCAAGCTTGTAATAAATTATATGTAGGACAAACAAAAAAGAAATTAAAAGAAAGATACAAAGAACATTTAAACGCTTATATCAAACCAAACACACACAAATAAAATTTAGCAACTCATTGTATTAATAATGGACACGAATTTCCTGAAATAGAAAATATGAAATTAATAAAAGAATTAAATAAAGGATTAAAGATGAATATATGTGAAACACTGGAAATTTATAAGCATAAAGTTAAAGACAAATAAATTGATGAACAAATTCAAGTAAGATCAAGGTAACTATTTATAAAGTCATTGATGTTATAGAAAAAATTACATAAGTGCATTATTTATAAACATATGGTACTTTGTAGTACATATGATTTAATTTTTGTAAAAATATTTTGTTAGATAATTATTTTCCTGAAGATGCTGGTACTGTTTTATCGGCGAAAAGCTTTGAATAATAAATGCAATAAAAGTATTCTTGTTTTTGAAATATTTTTAATTTATTAACTATATTACAAGAAAACATATCACCATATTTAATATATATATATATATATATATATATATATATATATATATGTATATTAATATATTAAATACGGTGATATGTTTTCTTGTAATATAATTAATAAATTAAAAATATTTCAAAAACAAGAATATTTTTAATGAATATATTTATTCAAAGCTTTTCGTCGATAAAATAGTATATTTTAATGAACAAATTCAAGTGAGATCAAGGCACCAAACTATTTATAAAGTCATTGATGTTAAAGAAAAATTTACATTAAGTGCAATACTTATAAACATATGATTCTTTATAGTACATATGATTTAATTTTGTAAAAATGTTTTATTAGATAATTATTTTCCTGAAGATGCTGATACTATTTTATCAGCGAAAAGCTTTGAATAAATATATTCACATTTTTTGATTCCATCTTCGCGTGAGCTACTAGTAATCACTTACAACTTTTTAAAAAAATGTTTTAACTTGCCTATAGTAGCACTTACTTTTTTTTTTTGTTGTTGAGGACGGCCGTTTCGGGAGATGTGTCCCTTTGTCAACTCAGACCGTAACCCGAAACGGCCGTCCTTCACATCTCCCGAAACGGCCGTCCTCAACAACAACAAAAAAAAAAGTAAGTGCTACTATTGGCAAGTTGAAACATTTTTTTAAAAAGTTGTAAGTAAATATATTCATTAAAAGTATTCTTGTTTTTGAAATATTTTTAATTTATTAATTATATATATATATATATATATATTATAACATAAAGCCTGTGTTGTTCATATAACACTTCACTCCCTTACTTGAGTCTAACATACCACTGATTTTGTTGTTACGAAATAAGATTATAAAAAATATTATTTTAAATGTATTACTATCATGATTAATAAATAATTTTTTTGATGGGCACCAAATCTGTATTTTCAATAGAAATAATAAATATAATAGTATTTAGTATAATACTATTTTCAAATATTTTATTAATAAAATATTTTATGGACTTGACAATCAAAGAAAACTCATTGATTATTTATTAACTTGAACTTGAATATACTAAAATATGTCACTACTAACTTTTATTTTTTAATATTGATGAATTGGTAGCTAGTTTCTCCAGTAGAACTAATTACCAATTCTCAGTTGTTAGTCTTAAATATAATGTTATCTTACAACTCAGGTTAAATGTATTCACCTCTAGGCAAGAGGTGACTGTGTTATAACAATTAATTATTAAATTGAGTTATTATTCCCTTTTTCTGAATTTACTTGTTGGCTTTTAATTTAATTTTACAAAAATTGAATTTTTAATAAATAATTTACTAGTACTTATTTCGAATTGAGTAGTTTGGACAATTCTCAGAGTTTCTGTGTCTTGATGTCGTGAGCCGCTTTGTGTCCCAGGATGCATATTTTTATCCTCTCATCTCCAGTTCCCAGGGTTGGACCAATTCTCCAGCTCCTTGAACTACTGCCCTCCCTGGAACCCAAAACTTCACTTATCTCCTCCGGCTCCCTGAGCTCCCTCATAACTGCCAAAACTTAACTTCCTGTTCTTCCTCGACACCCTGATCACTCCTTCCTTTCATTACTTTCCTTTCTTCTATCTTCTATATCAATAATCTTCCTTCTTCATTTTAGCCAATCCTGGCCTGTCTTGTACGCTTTCGCACAAAGAATCTAATTTGGTAACTAAGGACTTATGGGTTTGCCGCTCATCAATCTACTCGTCTGTCAACTCATTGTTCTAGTTCCCAGTTTAGAAGTTTCTATAATTCTAAACATCTTTTATTTTTTTTAAACTAATGGTAACTTTTAAACACAAAAAGATCTCAAGCCTATAGATTATAAATAAATAAATAAATATATATATATATATAGATAGATAGATAGATAGATAGATAGATAGATAGATAGATAGATAGATATTTCACGTTGTCCAGTGGTTCGACAATGGTCAAGTGACCGAAAGGTGCCTCATCACATAAGGTAAAAATAATTGAACTTAGTGGTATATATATATATATATATATATATATATATATATATATGTATATATATATATATATATATATATATATATATATATATATATGAAGTTAATATATTACTATTTTTGAGTAATTTTATCCACCATTAAGTGCAATAATTTTACCTTGAGTGATGAGGCACCTTTCGGTCTTTGACCATTGTCGAATCACTGATTGTTCTCTGCTGTGGATGCTACGTCCGTGAAGCCGGTGTTTGTTGAAGTTACGCGCACTATTTCTTGATCTGTGTGTATGAGGTTTCTGTATAGTATGTCTTCTGTATATATTGTTTGTAAATTCATTAAGTTGTTGTGTATGTTTTTATAAATGTGGTATTTTTCTAGTGAGTTTAGTTCTATTGGGTTGTTATTTATTTCCAGTATGGTTAGGTTATTTTCGTAATTTGTAATTTCGTGTTTATGGGAAATTAGGTGTGCTGCAACATTTGATACTTTAGAATTTTTATTTTTGAATGCTCTATAATGTTCTTCAAATCTTATTTTAAATGTTCTGGATGTTTTTCCTATGTAAAAAGCGTTACAGTTGTTGCATGTGATTTTGTAAATTCCTGATAGGTTATGTTTTTCTGAATTTGTTATGTGGTTTTTGTTACTAAGATATTTTATTATTTTGTTGTTTGGTTTGTAAGTTGGAGTGTAGTATTCTTTGTTGTATATATTTGTTATTTTTTCTATTTTGTTATTGGTATATTTATATTTTAGGTAGATTTTTTTATTTTTATTGTTTTCGTGTTCCGGTTGTAGTGTTGTGTTGAGGTTAGGTTTTTTTGTGAATTTATTGTATATATTTTTTATAAAAAATATATACAATAAATTCACAAAAAAACCTAACCTCAACACAACACTACAACCGGAACACGAAAACAATAAAAATAAAAAAATCTACCTAAAATATAAATATACCAATAACAAAATAGAAAAAATAACAAATATATACAACAAAGAATACTACACTCCAACTTACAAACCAAACAACAAAATAATAAAATATCTTAGTAACAAAAACCACATAACAAATTCAGAAAAACATAACCTATCAGGAATTTACAAAATCACATGCAACAACTGTAACACTTTTTACATAGGAAAAACATCCAGAACATTTAAAATAAGATTTGAAGAACATTATAGAGCATTCAAAAATAAAAATTCTAAAGTATCAAATGTTGCAGCACACCTAATTTCCCATAAACACGAAATTACAAATTACGAAAATAACCTAACCATACTGGAAATAAATAACAACCCAATAGAACTAAACTCACTAGAAAAATACCACATTTATAAAAACATACACAACAACTTAATGAATTTACAAACAATATATACAGAAGACATACTATACAGAAACCTCATACACACAGATCAAGAAATAGTGCGCGTAACTTCAACAAACACCGGCTTCACGGACGTAGCATCCACAGCAGAGAACAATCAGTGATTCGACAATGGTCAAAGACCGAAAGGTGCCTCATCACTCAAGGTAAAATTATTGCACTTAATGGTGGATAAAATTACTCAAAAATAGTAATATATTAACTTCATAAAGTCAGTGCAACGGAAAAACAATGGATAATATTAAATATCAAGAATATATATATATATATATATATATATATATATATATATATATATATATATATATATGAAGTTATTATTATTACTTGTAATTTTTCCATTACTAAGTGCATATATATATATATATATATATATATATATATATATATATATATATATATATATATATATATATTAAATTTATAATATAATAAATAGTTTATACTTTTACTCATGTGTGTATATCTCCAGTAGAAAGAAGATCCACTTGAGCAAAGTGATTCTGACTAGAAGTAGATCTAAGCTAAGTATCATGTAGACTCTCGCTATTGCAGATTTACATGAGAAGTGTATCCTAGCCATCAGCACCAGGAGTCAATGTACCATCCTTTGTCTTACCTTAATTTTATCTCTCCTTGCTTCTTCCGTCTTTGCCCTTCATGTGGATCTAATGCTTAGACGCCCTCATGTCTCTGACAGAGTAAATCTACATTAGATATTAAGCATGCATAGTTGATGCAATGATCATGTAAACTATGGGGTTTCAAGTGCTTACCCTCATTATCTCTATATTCCTCAATTGTTATGTTCTCCTTCATAGATGATAACAGGGAATTTGGTTAATCACTTTAAACACACTTGAGTTATAGATAACACTCTAACTGATAACTCCCAATCTCTGTAAATAAGGTGTAGCTGTGTATATAAATAATTGTGTGTAAAATACAATGTTTACATATTTATTATTTTAGAAGTTGAAAAACTTTCTCAGTGTTTATGCATAACCTCGAAGTTGCTTCAACATTTTATGAAAATAGACATAAATCTATTTGTAATATCTATGTATACAATACATGGAAAAATTGCTATCTATTTAAACAATTTGATTGAGATTGGGTGTCTTTAACATTTATGAAATTTAGTTAACTATTTCTCTTGTCATGTTTTACTAGCTTTACCAACAACTGAAAATTGAACAATGCTATTTTAGTATAGCCTACTTCTATTACAATATACTTCTCATTTTCGATATAAAAAACAAGTAATAGAAATAACAATGTTTTAAGTCAGTTCCTACTTGGGTCAACAAAGACAATTTTTATTTTAGTTACATTTTATTAAATAATTACAAATAATATAAATAATGTTACATAACCTACATGTTAAAACAGCTGATCTACCACACAGACTATGATATAAAATCAGCTGTTTTATGAAATCATATGGTATCACTTATGTTTTATGTCAAATGGGACGAATAAATATATCACGTACCTTGCCAATTTTGTGAGAAGTTTTTCTCCCATGTAAAACTAAAATTAATTCATTATTAAATTTAATTAATCAATAAATAATTGAAAAATTTGTATTAACATAAAGTGTCATCCATTAGGTTCCCTGTGTGCAAGAGATACGACGAGGACCAAGAGGAAAGCCCAATCCACGTGCTCTGTGAGTGCCCCTGCTTTGGGAGCTGCAAGAAGAAAATAGTTTGGCTAGCAGGTAAGTACAGCAGAGGATTACAGAAGATTCAGCATCAGGTGGGTACTTGGATTCCGAGCAAAGAGGAAGGTATCCACTAAGCTAATCCTATGGTGGGAATGGGAAGAGAGTACAAAGGCTCTAGCTCTAAGTGCTCTATAACGATGAGGTCCCTCCGAGTTTTTTAATAATTATAAAGTGTCATCTAATACAAGTATTAAAAAATGTATTTGAACTTGAGTGGATAGATAAAAAGTATTTTATTAACAAATGAAAATTTCAACAATATATATACATAAAAGGAGAGAGAATTATTACATTCTTTCTATAATTACTAATAGAAAGAATTGAACAAAATCTAATACTCTATCTTATATCTGATATTATCTATTGTACTTACATCTGATACTTCACCGACGTACATAGGTAGTGCGGTATAGATTATTCCTCCAGAAAATCCCGAAATAAAACGTGATATGTAAATTTGCCCAAGAAAGAGTGTGTAAGGAGTTAAGAGAAGTAAGATATAGGCAAAAATAATAATTGCAACAGCAACATTTAAAGCCCATTTCCTTCCAATTCGGCTGACTAAAAATCCTCCAGCAAAAGGGCCAAATACATTTCCCAGTGAATATAGTGAAGTTATCCACGATGCCTCATCCTCATTTATGGGAAGCCATGACGTTGCATCTTCTAGTTTTGTTACTGATGGAGACGTCCATGTCATAGCACATCCAAGGGCAAATGAAGCAATATTCACTGTAAACATTAAACAATTTTTTCATATAAAATACATTATACACACACACACACACATACACACACACACACCCATATATATATATGATGAATAATTAATATCCGAAGTACATCTGTTCATTTTGCAATACTTAAAATAAAATCGCAGTTCCGATGTTTCGCTAGAATCTCACCCAACATTGACAAGAGAGACCCAACAAAGTTTCGCTCTTCAAATGTTGTTGGGTTCATCTCGTCATATGTTGGGATTCTAGCGATACATAGGAACTGAGATTTTATGCACTGCAAAATGAACGGATGAACTCCGGATATTAACTATTTATCATATTTTTCCATCTATGAAGGAATATGTATATATACTTTCGCCCCACAAGGAAAGTGATATATATATGTATATAACTTTCACATTGTCTATTATTTTTACACTAAACTACACATACGAAATAACCAAAATACAATCATTAACTAAGCAACAAAAAATAGCTGAATTACACATAATTAAAGAAAATATTAAATATGCTTACCAGAAAAAAGCCAAATTAACCTACAACTGTACACAACCAATTTATAAATTATGAAAACCTTTGATAACTTCACACCTTTAATACATGAAACGACACAACAAATCATAATAAAATACAAAATAAATACAATTAATAGACATAACAAAAAAATCAAAAATCTAAAAAAAACAACATAACCTAAAAACTAGTCTAAAAACAAACAAACGCCTAAACCACACCTCTAACAACAAAAAATTCATAAACCTAA